>OY856186.1:392161780-392166780 GCA_963693315.1 Diogma glabrata
AATTGAAGTTTTGCCTGTTTGTTTTTGTTTTAATTTCTCTTGGGAAAAAATAATAATTAAAGAGTTTTTCTAAAATTTTCGTTAAACAGTGAGTGAAAGTAATAGGTGATTACAATTCGTTTGGAAAAAAGTTTTTATATTTAACAAATATAATTTCATTCATTAATAATTAATAATTCATTAATAATTTTTGGAATATTTTTACATATTTGAAAAAAGTTTGATTTTATTTAATTTTTACAATATTTTTGCAATTTTGAAAGAAATATGAATTTGTAATTTTGTAATATTTTCTCGAACCGCTAAATGGAGATAGAACCGCTAAATGGAGATATTTTTGAGTAGTTTGCTGAATGTATAATCTTTTCACCAAATTATGTTAATTTTATAATCTGTTATAATTTTCCGACAACGTATTGTAAAGATAAAAAATACATGTACTTTAACAAAAAGTGATGTTTGATATACATCACTGCCCAAAACTAAAAACCATGTCTTCATAAAAGTTTTTTGCCGAAAACTATATCAAAATCCTTAACGCAGACGGAAGTCTTGATATCTCAGAGCTTGAGATTTCAGCCCATCCATATTTTATAATTTATTTTTGACAAGTAAACTTTAACATAAAATATGGAGGGACTGAAATCTCACAGCTCTGAGAAATCAAGACTTCGGTCTGGTTAAGAAGTTTGATATAGTTCTCGGCAAAAAACTTTTATGAGGACATGGTTTTTAGTTTTGGGCAGCGATGTATATCAAACATAACTTTTTGTTAAAGTACATGTATTTTTTATCTCTGTTTAGATATGAATTACAAAACTAACACGAAACAACATATAACAGATCATAAAGCAACATAATTTAGTGAAAAGATTATACAATCAGCAAACTACTTAAAAACCTCTCCATTTAGCTAAAATATTTCAAAATCACAAATTCATATTTCTTTCAAATTTCAAAAATATTGTAAAAATTAAATAAAATCAAAAATTCAAACTTTTTCCAAACAAAATACATACTAAAAATATTTCAAAAATTATTACAAATCAAAGATTAAAACTTCTTTCTAGAAATATTGCATAAATTATAACAAAATCAAAAATTGTAACTTTTTCCAAAATTATAAAAATCATAATAAAATCAAAAATTAAAAATATTTCGAAATTCTAAAAATATTCCAAAAATTCTTACAAAATCAAAAATTGTATCTCTTTTAAAAATTCTAGAAATATACATAAAATTCAAAAATTCTATTTTTTTTTCAAAATTCCAAAAATATTCCAAAAATTAGAACAAAATCAACAATTTGAACTTTTTCTAAATTCTAATAATATTCCAAAAATTCTTAAAATCCAAAAATTCAAACTTTTTCCGAAATTCTAAAAATATTGCAAAATTATAACAATATCAAAAATTGAAACTTTTTCCAAAATATAAAAATTATAATAAAATCATAATTTTAATTTTTCAAAATGCTAAAAATATTCCAAAAATTCTTACAAAATCAAGAATTGAAACTTTTTCAAAATTCCAAAAATATTTCAAAACTATAACAAATTCAAAAATTTCCATGTTCAATTATATTTACGTAAACAAACAGCTAAATTTTTTTTTCCAAAAATTATCTAAAAAAATAAATGAAATCTTTTTTTGACACACTTGACAATTTTTTTTTGACAAACTTATAATGCAATAAAATTCTCAATAATAATAATTTCATGTTCATTATACATTTCATTTCATACAAATAACTAATTTTATTTTTTCTAAAAAAATAAATGAAAATCATTCTTTTCACACTTGACATTATTTTTTTGACTAACTTATAATGCAATAAAATTCTCAATAATAATAATTTCATGTTCATTATACATTTCATTTCATACAAATAACTAATTTTATTTTTTCTAAAAAAATAAATGAAAATCATTCTTTTGACACACTTGACATTATTTTTTTGACTAACTTATAATGCTCAAGAATAATAATAAAATTTCATGTCGTACAAATAATTAATTTTATTTTTTTCCAAAAAATTGGGTAAAAAATAAATAAAAATCTTTCTTTTGACACACTGACAACATTTTTTTGACAAACTTATATGCCATGATTCTCAATAATAATAATAAAATTTCAGTCATACAAATAATTAATTTTATATTTTTCCAAAAAATTGGGTAAAAAATAAATAAAAATCATTCTTTTGACACAATTGACTACATTTTTTTGACAAACTTATAATGAAATAATCTAGATTTTAATCTCACATACCAATCCCAACCATTCAGATATCTCCACATTCTATGTTCCTACTCATTATCACTTAAATGAACGTTTTTTAAGCAAAAGATATGCATATTTCCTTGTTTTGACATACTTGACAATTTTTGTGACACACTTCCGGTACAGTTATCGAACACATGGTCCTTTCGGCTGTTACCATTGAGTGTACCTATTTTTAGAATTCAAAATTTTTCAGATTCCCTCAGCCGTTTTCTAGATTTCGTCGGTTGTGACGGCCGGACGGACAGACATATATTTTTTTGCTTTTTTAGAATCAGTAGGTCCTAAACCGTCGAGAAATGCCAAAAAGGTGGGGGTAAAAATTTCACTTTTAGCTCATGAATGTAATACTTAGGTCTTTCAGACCGAAGTAACTAAAAACAACAAAATTAGAAAACTAGAAAATTAGAATATTAGAAAATATAAATTAGAAATTAGAAAACTAGAATATTAGAATATAAGAAAATATTCTATTTTTTTTATTTTTATTTCTTATTTGTATTTGTTTTTTTTTTGTTTAATTTTTTTATTTAATTTTTGCTTGTTTATTTTGTTTTTAGTGATATATATTTTGTTATATTCAGCAATGCACGATAGTATTTCTCTGAGCTTCCAGTAGTTTCTTACACTCCCAGGTAACAATTTCGCCTAAATTTTTTAAATTATTCCAACTTAACTTGAAAAAAGCATTGTGCAAGACCATATTATTCAAGCTTTACCTAAAAAAAGCTTGTAAAAGACTAGATTCACTAAGTTTCTTATATAATTCCTTAAGTAAAGCTAAATTCAATAATAAATATTTAGGGCATATTCAAGCAACTGTTACTCAAGTATAATACCTTTTATAAGGTTTTATTCTCATATAACTTTTATGGTAGTATTCAAGATATTTTTACCCAAGAAATCAATCCTTATATAAAACCTTTATTAAAGTACAACTTTTAGGAAGAATCCAAGAAGATCTTACCCAAGGATAGTTCCTTGTATACGACTTTATTTATGTATAATAATTTTAGTAGTATTCAAGAAAATTGTTACTCAAGTAATATTTCTTATATACGGCTGTTTTCAATGAATATTAAAAGATTTACAACAAATCGATCTGTCAATATTTTTGACAGTTCGTTGTTTAATTCGCGATTGTGTGTTTTTTTTATTAAATCACTTATCGTGTTTAAAAAGTTAACAAACCTTTAAGAACTTTAACAAACTATTATTGATTAATACAAAAGATTATTTCAAAATGGTAAACATATTTTCGTCAATGGAAATTCGCAATTGCCATTATTCCGCAACCCATTTAATCAAACGTTTCTGATGATGGTTTATAAATTGATTGAGATTTACCATTTCTGATGATGGTTTATATAATGATTTGAGTTGGTCAACAAATAATAAACTGATGATAATTTGTCATACAATTCATTTTTGTATTATATGTATGTCGCATTCGCTTGGGAAAAAATTATATCAAAACTTGCAACAGATTGCAACTGACTTATGGAAAATATAACGTAGAACGAGCGTTTTTATTAAACAAAAACAATCATCCGACAGTATATATAACGTAGAACGTTTATTTAATATGGTCATTTAACATTTATTTATTAATCAGCCAAATTGTGCAACTGAAAGTAATGCCAATCACAGCATACTATACCCCTTACGAAGCTTGAGTAACACTTTTGTTCTGTATTGAGTAACGTTTTATTCCTGCCGTGGAAATTGATTTAATGAACGTGCGTAAGTGTAAACGATGAGGGAGAGGGTCTGTGTTCGATTCCTGCCAGGCACGTTTTCATTCATGAATTTTATTTTTCCTTTTTTTTATTTTATTTTTATTCTTTAATCATTTTTAATCGTACAATTGAATGGAAACACATGCGTAGATATCGTATATGAATACGCAAAATTATTTTCATTTCGAGATTGTCCTCAATCATAACCAATATTATTTTTAACAAAAACCCATATATTCTCATTTTAGGAAGCCATTAGTACACTTTATATGCATTCCTAATCAAAATGTTTGAATAAAAATTAATTCATAGTCGTGGTAGTGGTCCGACACTTGAAATGTGTACAAATAATTTGTAAAACAATAGTGATTAAGTTTCAATTTTCTTTATGACAGCTGCTAAATAGAGAAGTGGATAGCGTGCGGTCTGGAGAATCAAAGGTTACGAGTTCGATCCCAGCTTACAGGCGTTTGTAAAGATGCGAAATGTGTAAAATAAATTGTAATTTCCGATAAAAGATTAACTCAATAGCAGCAATATACAAAAAAAAAGGAGTTTAACGCGCCAATTAACCAAAATAACTAAAGGAAACAATCACCAATTTTTTTTTTCAGTGGCATCGCTTCTTGAATAGCCACTGAGTAATTCTCTTGAGAAAATATTTACTCAAGCACTTTATTCAAGTAACATTTTGACAGTATTTGAATAAGCCTTGAATAACAACTTATGTACCACTTTATTCAAACACTTATATAAAACATGTATAAAGCATTATATATGCCTTCTTGAATAAGAATATTTTTTCATACGCCTTTTCTCCTTGAGTAGAGCTTGTATAAAACTTTTATCATGCATAGTTCAAGAATTTTAAATTTCCCCTTCCATTTTAAATTCCTCTTTTAAAGCTTTACTCAATGATTACCTAGGTTAAATTGTTACCTGGGACTGTTCTAGTCCTTCGTGTTTTTGTTTTTAATC
>OY856186.1:392171780-392197415 GCA_963693315.1 Diogma glabrata
AGGCGTTTATGCTCCATGTAGGAGCGTTGCCAGGTTAATCAGCTTTGAATATTCACATAGGAAAGGAAATAAATTAAGTGTAGATAATCTTGTGAAATGACAAACCTGCGTTTCGCTCGCATTGAATTCAACACTGTTTACTTTACTCCACTCCATAGTCGTTTCTACCCTCCACTCCATAATCTATCAAATTTTCTCTAGCGACATGAAAAGTTAATGGAGCATGAAAATTTGGCATTTCATGAGACGCATGACGCGTGCTATCATCAGCAAAACTATGGATGGGATTGACTGTTGAATCAAGCAAGTCATTGAAATAGATAAGAAAAAGAGAAGGTGACAAAGCAGAAACTTGAAAAGCTCCTGCATTATTGAAAAGACATCAGATTAGACACATTAACCCGGTTTTTCGCCCAAATGTTCGTCCGAAAAATATCCAAAGTAAAAGTTGATCATCTATTCCATAACATCTTATTTGCTTCGGATGCTTTGGATATATTCAAATGCTTTGGATACATCAAGAGCCTCGCCTTCGGATACACCGAAAGCCTCGCCATGATTTTCTAGTGATTTATTCCAGACATGGGTCACAATGGAGAGTACAAGACCTGCCGATCTTTCTTTAGGAAATCCCTATTGTCTTTCGTTAAGTAATTTGGAAAACTTCCAAAAAACTCATAATAAAAAAATTAAAGTATTTTTCAAAAATTTTAGCAACAATCGATAAAATTGATATAGGTCTGTAATTTGTTGGGTCAGTCTTAACACCTTTCTTTGAAACAGGCTGTACAGCTTCCGACTACCGTTTTTCATATTTCAGGAAAAATCCCTTATAAGAAAGATGGATGATTTTAGTGATGATTGGAGCTAGCTTCTTAGCAAATGTTTAAGGATAAATTAACGGATACGATCAGGCTCAGATGCCTTGTTTGTATTTATTTGTAAAAGCATTTTCCAAATGATGTTTTTATGAAATATAATCCGCTTCATATTAAAAGTATTTCTAAGAATTGAATTAGGTTGAAAATTAGCTTCTTTGAGCGTAGAATTTTTTGAAAAGAAAGTTCCTAGCAAATTGGCTTTTCTTTGGGATCTATTACAGCATATTTTTATCGATAAGAGGAGGTGGAGAAGATTTACAAAAATTATCTTGGACAGTTTTAGCCGCTTAATAGAAATTTCTCAAACCAGTAGGACGCTCAGTAAATTTGCTAGCTTAAATTTGCTCCTATTAAAAAAATATTTTTCCGTATCCATTACTGTCTTAGATTTTCATCAGTTTTGGTTTGGATAAATTTTGGCATATTTTTTTTTATTTTAATTGCCTTTTTGCACTTTTGGAAAACTAAAGATCAGCCCTTGGAATGGTTAATCTATTTGGAATAAACCTACGCATACTTTCAAGAACGGCTTCGGAAAAATTAAAAGCAATTATGTTTGGATCCTGTCCCATAAGACAATTTTGTCTCCAGGGCAACCATATTTGAAAAACATTTAAGTCCATGCCAATTCGTAGAATTATAATCCCATACAAAACGGGGTGTTGCTTTAAACTGTGTAAGAGCCTCTATATTTAACTAGATGGAGATTAAATTATGATCTGATTCCCTAAAGGTTCGGACACTGTACTAAGCCAGGATCCTTTAAATTTTGTTCACAGAATTCACAGACGTGCTTTGAAACTGATTGATGATCCAATAATAACACCGGATATGGATTCTCTGCATCATAGACGTGTGGTTAGAGCTCTTACACTATTCTACAGATACTACTACGGTAAATACTCTAAAGAAGTTAATTAGTTAAGGCCACCATTACGTAGATCTCTACAAGCCACTAGAAATCTTTGCATTCCCATAAGCATACCTTAGAGGTCTCATATGTGAGAAAATCTAGCTATCATAATTCCTTCTTTTCTTTTTGGTATACTGGTGGAATCGATTACCAAAAAATGTTTTCCCCGCTACATACAATCCCCAAGCTTTTAAATCAGCAGTACACCAACACTATCACTCCAGTCCTATCCCAAGTCCTTAAATTTTAACCTGTTAACTTTCTTTTTCTATCGTTAAAACGTGCATAAAGCTTTTGAGGGTTTATAACCTAAGTGATTAACCAAACAATAAAAAAAAATAATCACCAAACTACTCAAAAACCTCTCCATTTAGATTTTCGAGAAAATATTTCTAAGCCAAAAATTCATATTTTTTCAAAATTCCAAAAATATTCTAAAAGTTATAACAAAACAGAAATTGAAAGTTTTTTCAAAATTATAAGTCACTAGAAATGAATGAATTCAATTGAATAGAATGTAAAATTGCTTATGAAAAGCGAAAGATCCGTAACAAAAGTTTTATCTCAATTGCGGTCAGTTCGGGAATCGAACCGGCATCCTTCAGATCAGAGTTAATGGTTAGCCGGCCAGAGTTAATGGTTAATGGTCGTCCAAAAACAATTTTTGATCTCGTCGCTGGTCAAGTTGGCTAAATGGTTAATTATTAACTCTGATCAGAAGGACGCCGTTTCGATTCCCGAACCGACCGGAATTGAGATAAAACTTTTGTTACGGATCTATCGCTTTTCAAAGCAATTTTTCATTCTTTTCAAGGATGAATACAGAATACATTCATTTCTAGTGACTTATAATTCTAAACTACATAATGGTTAGATCCATTGCTATCTTATAGATATGGATAAAAATCTTAATAAAATCTTGAATTTTTTTCAAAATTCTAAAAATATTGCAAAAATTATAAGAAAATCAAATAAACAAACTTTTTTCAAAATTCCAAAAATTATAATAAAATTTATAATAAAAATTTCCATTTCCAATTTCATGTTCTCATTTCATGTTATACAAATAATTAATTTTATTTTTTTCACAAAAATTGGGTAAAAAAAAAATGAAAAATCATTCTTTTGACAACATTTTTTTGACAAACCTAGAATGAAATAATCTAGTTTTTATTTCTCAAACCAATCCCAGCCATCAAGATTTCTCCAAATTCAATGTTACTACTAATTATCACTTAAAATGAACGTGTTTTTAGCAAAATATATGCAAATTTTCTTGTTTTTACACACTTGACGATTTTTTGACACACTTCCGGTACAGTTATCGAACACAGCGTGCTTTCGGACCTGTCCATAGAGTATATCTATTTCTAGAAAAACAAATTTTTCAAAATCCCTTCAGCGGTTTTCTAGATTTTGTAGGCAATGACGGAGGGCAGGCAGACAGACATAGATTTTTTTTTTGCTTTTTTAGAATCAGTCGGTCCTAAAATAAAAATAATTTCACTTTTGGCTCATGGATGTAATACTTAGGTCTTTCATACCGAAGTAATAGTGTTTTTATAACTTCTAGCGGATATTTTGCCTAAAATTGAAGGTTCTATTAAAGGTTCTGAACAGGTGGGTTCGGGTCCGGACCCCCCCCCCCCCCCCCTCTAACCGATAATCTTTCAGTATTGTTTTTTAAATTTAGACATTTTTTAGTGTTAGCCATAAGAAATTATAGATTAACATCTCTGAATATCGTAAGATACGATGCTAACCAGGGATCTAAGGTTACTCACTATTGATCAATTCTCTATGAGGATTTTTGAACGCTATTTTTAAAGTTTTGTGGATTACAGTTATCAAGGAATACCAACGTCAGTAAGGCATTCCAGAGATGCTTATTTCTGTTTAAAAAATTTCTTTGAAAAGCTACATCTTGTCATTCGAACCTTAAAAAGATGGGCTGTTATTGATACTCTGTTCAGGTAAAATTGATTTGATCTAGGCAGACACGCGCGTTTATCCATAGTGTATTTGTGTACCTTCAAATCAGCAACATACAACGAATCAAGCTCATTAGTAAGATTTGAATTGCTGAGCAGCAATGAAAGTCTCACCAAGGTCCAACCGACTGTTCCAGATATGTGTGACAAAGAAAGTAAATTTCCCGTCGCTCTTCCTTTACGAAAACCGCATTGTTTGTCATTAAGTATTTTTGACGACTTAAGAAGCTCATAATATTAAATTAATGAACATTTGTTGAAGCCGTGTTAGCAACATTTTTGAAATGGCCATTTTTTGGTGTGGCCATTGTTGAAATGGCCATTTGAAATGGCCATCACCAACTGGCCATTTTTTAAAGAGCATTTATGTTAAATTTTATTGCTTCTTAACATTTACCCAAATCCTAAAGATCAGCCTTCAGAACCATATATCGGAATAAACCTGCGCATACCCAAGTGTATTATTTCTGAAAAATTAGAAGCAGAAATGTAGAATTAAACATATATCTCTAAGCCCCTGCCAATCTGCAACCCAAATAAGACTAGGATTAGATTGAAACTGTTTGGGAACTTGTAAATTTAAATGAGTGGAAATCAAATTATGGTCTGAACCACATAAAGGTTCTGATACTTTAAATTGTACAAACGAAAGATCATTTATCAAAAACAAATAAAGCAATTTACTAATTTGACCATGACTGACAGGAGCTCTTGTAGGTTGTTTGGCCGTTATATCCGAGTGAAAATAAATATAAAAATAAAATAATTATATAATAATAATATAGTATAAATTTTGTTTGACTAAAATGTTTTAGTATCAATAAATTCGTTTCCTTCTCGATAATGAAACCCCAACAAAAATATTTGTTTTCCAGCCAAATTGGCCCTTAGAAACAAACAAATATTATTTAATATTTGGTTCCATAACTAAAATCCCTTAACGATTTAAGTCCTAATATCTATACAGGCCAATATTATATTAAGCCAGATAATCGAAAACGAAAAAAACAGAAATTGACAGAGCGAAAGCGCGAGAAAACCCACATTGTTTGCGGAACGCTTTGCTGTAATCTCGACTGTTTTAGAAACTCCTAAGGAAAAACCAAAAATCCAGTCTTCAGGCGTTAGTATGAAAGATTTTTATTTCAAACCCAAAATTGTCAAAAAAAAATCTTAAAAGGGTTAACTACCAGCAAAGTCTCCGTACTGAACATCATTCCTCCTATTCTAACAACATTTTCAAAGGAACTTCTTCTTCTTCTTCGAAGAACCTTCTCTTACTAAAATTTTCTACAAATCCTATATATCTGATATTTCTTTTTCGTGCTAGAAGCTAGCTAATTCATTCCCAAAACGAAACAAAATGTGATATTTCAAATTAAAGACAGTAATACCCTTGCTCTCAGTTCTATCTAAAATATATGAGCATTATATTAATACACACCAGTAATGCCAGATCGGGTGATTTTATGGGATATTTCGTTTAAAACAGGAAAGCGGACAAAAACTTGTAGAAGCTTTTTGTAGAAGCTTTTTAAATTTTAAACTTATTCAAAATGATCGCAACAACTATTTTTTTACTATCCTTCTAGAAAGAAGTTGATTACTCAATAGTTTTGTTTAAATGAATCTGCCATTCATCGCCTTTATAGTATACAGTAAAATCGATGAAATTTCAGCCTTCTGATGTTGATGTTCTGATATTTCTTACGGAAATAGAAACAAAAGTTTCGAAAATCCCACAAGCAATTACATATTTCTGAGTTTCAGGAATATTTTCCCACTACGAGACGAAAAATAAAATCGCCTACAATAAGGAACTACAAGATCCTTTCTATGCATTGATGCATTTTGAACATATTAAAAAATATTGTTATAGTGGTGGATTTTGAAGTTTTTTCCATATAAATAATTGGATTTATATATATGTATATTTTTTTTAAATTGTAAGCTTGATGGGAAGTTTTTCCTTAAAGAAACGGTAAAATCGGTAAGTTTTGATACGGCAACGGGAAATTTATTTTTTAAAGTCTAGCATCACTGATGCACACATATAAACATTTTTGGAAGACAAATCTGACAGCCAATACGTTTTCGAAACAAAAGATCAACAACCAATCGAAACACACCGATTTACATCGCACAAATGAAATGCTTAGTCCAAATCAACAGTCCCGGGGGGTGTACAATCCACAAAGGTTTAAAAATCGTTCATCAACACCTCAACACGCATGTTGTTGTGGGACCTAGGTCTTAAAAGCACACACAGCACTTTTTATTTTAAAAAAATTCGTTGGACCCCCCCTAAAACTTTTTCTGTGTGCGCCCCTGGTTCTGAATAACATTGGTTACTTTTAAAATTGCCACTCATGTTAATTAGAAAATTAAATTTTATTCCCGCAATTTATGTAAGACGCTAATAACTTATATAAAAAATGTTTTACCGTTAAAATCATGTATATGTATTTCCAGATCACGGCACTATTAATTGTAATAAAAATAATTTTCTAAATTCGATAAATGCAAAATAGATAAATTGTGTTTTTACGAAAAATGACAATCGACAAAAAATACACATATTCAAATGTAATGTTTCGTTTCTTGCAATATCAACGTTTCTCTTACAAAAACTACAAGTTGCAAAATATTTTTTTAAGATACTTTATAAAGCTAATAATTAGAGTAATAAGAAAAATTGAATAACAGTGTTTGAGAATTGTTATAAAGTTCCTCCCCTTTTTAAACACTTTCTCTTTTAAATATTTATGAATTTTAAAAAATAAGTTAGATTCAGTTCAGGCCAAGTAGAGATGGCAATTATTCGACATTTTTACTATTCGGTGATCGAATAGTAAATTTTCAAAAAAACGGTTTTAACCGGTTAACTGTAATGAAGCGCTTTCTCAGTGGCGAACCAATGAGAAGGACATAGCAGGAAGCGTACCTAGCGAGATTGATTTTCAAGCCCCAAACTAGCTTCAGTCCATGGGAACGATAAAGTAACCCTGCTACTTCAGCACAAATACAGTCATGTACGCTATTCACGAAAATTCGCAGAAATGGAAAGAAATACAAGTGGAAAAACGAAGACTCTGGCGACCCCTGTTGCGAAAGACCCACGATCAACACGTCCAACCCCTACGTTCACTCACACACGCCCACACACATACACACACACCCATTCACACCCCTTTATCATTATGACCTAATTAATAAAGTAAATTCACTCACCCCATGATTAAACTCCGTCCTCCTATTCTGCTTCCATCAGCCCTCCATCCGCCCGTGGATCACGTCAGGAATCTCGCAAAAATATTTGGTATGATAACAATGTTTAATGAAGTCGCACGTACCAACGTGATACGAAATGTTAAGTAGAAACGTTATGTATATTCGTAAAATTTTGTTGGATCGAAAAAAATATTGTAATTGATGTAAAATTTTGTTGAATCAACAATGGTAAGTAGAAACGTTATATAACTTTGTAAAATTTTGTTGGATCAAAAATGATGTAATTGATGTAAAATATTGTTGTATCAAAATTGATAGGTAGAAACGTTATATAAATTTTGTAAAATTTGGTTGAATTAAAACTGATGTAATTGAGGTAAAATGTTGTTGAATCCAAAAAATATTGTAATTGATGTAAAGTTTTGCTGAGTCATAAATATTGTAATTGAGGCGAAATATCGTTGAATCAAAAAAAGGTGGTAATTGATGCCAAATATCATTGAATCAAAATTGATAGGTAGAAACGTTATATAAATTTTGTAAAATTCGGTTGAATTAAAAATGATGTAATTGAGATAAAATGTTGTTGAATCCCAAAAATTGATGTAAAGTTTTGTTGAATCGAAAATATTGTAATTGACGTATACTTTTGTTGAATCAAAAATGATGGAATTGATGTGAAATATGGTTGAATCAAAAATTGATAGGTAGAAACGTTATATAAATTTTGTGAAATTTTGTTGGATCAAAAAAAAATGTTGTAATTGATGTAAAATATTGTTGAGTCAAAAATGATGTAATTGTTGTAAAATATGGTTGAATCAAAAATGATCTAATAGATGGGAAATATTGTTGGATCAAAAATGTTGTAATTGATGTATACTATTGTTGAATCAAAAATGATACGTAGAAACGGCATATAAATTTGTAAAATTTTGTTGAATCAAAAAATGTTGTAATTGATGTAAAATATTGTTGAATCAAAAAAAAATGATACGTAGTAACGTTATATAAATTTGTTGTTGAACCAAAATGAGAGGCAGAAATGTCAAACAAACTTGCAATCATCAGCGATAAATAATTCTGTATTCATAAACGTTGAATACCATGATATTTAGAAATGTTAATTAAACTTGTCATCAACAGCGTTGAATAATTTTGTAGTTGTAAACGTGGAATAATATGTTTGATTATAGTTGGCCAAGTTGCATAAGTACCAAACGACCACTTGGTACCAATAACCGTTGAACAAAATTCCGATGTAAATGCAGTAACTTCACCCGCGACAATTGTAATATGTTCTTTTAGGAGTATCAACCAGTGCGGACATGAAATAATTTAACTAGGCACGAATACGATTTTTCTTATATTTATTGAACAATAATATTAATTAAAGGAGTTAATAACATTACTGGCACGAACTAATTTGCCTATACACTAAGGAAGTAATCGACAGCTCTTCACATGCATTAAATAATTTTACTATGTAAATGTTACACAAGCACTAATTGCAACATCTAATTTTGCTACCTACTAAAAGTTAATAAATAGTTCAATAAATTACACAAACTCTAATTGTAATTTCTAATTTTGCTAGGTACAAAAAGTTAATAAATAGTTCAATAAATTACACAAGCACTAATTGTAATTTCTAATTTTGCTATGTACAAAAAGTTAATAAATAGTTCAATAAATTACACAAACACTAATTGTAATTTCTAATTTTGCTATGTACAAAAAGTTAATAAATAGTTCAATAAATTACACAATCACTAATTGTAATTTCTAATTTACTATGTTCGTTTTTTTGTCGGGATAGTATTAGAAATTTGTATATACATTAACTGCAACATACTAATTTTGGTTGTAAATAAACGGATTTACAAAGTGTATATACATTAACGGCAACATACTAATTTTGCTTAAACAGATTTTCCAAGTGTAGATACATTAATTGCCATATACTAAGTTCGGTGGTATTTAAACTAATCTCTAACGTTTATAACC
This sequence comes from Diogma glabrata, assembly GCA_963693315.1. Lineage (NCBI taxonomy): Eukaryota > Metazoa > Arthropoda > Insecta > Diptera > Cylindrotomidae > Diogma > Diogma glabrata. Next base: position 392,180,804 of record OY856186.1, read on the forward strand.
ACTAATTGTAATGAAGGCATTTCGATTTATACATTTACTACTTGCCATGAATGAAATTTGGTTTGTGCGTACACCAATCGCAATCAACTAGCCTTAATTTTATAGATAACTAATTGCCTTTAAATTACTGTGTAACGTTATACACACGACTAGGAATTTATTAATTTTGATTATTATACACATTAATTGCAATATATTCATTCGGATTGCCATTCAGCTAATTGTTAAAGGTTATAAACACTACCGGTGATTAATGAATTTTAGATTAGTATACACACTACTTGTAATGAATTAATTTAAGATTTTGTATCTACACCAATTGCAATGAAAATACTGTGTCAAGTTTATAAACACTAGTTGCAACATAATAACTTTCATTATAAACATATACTTGAGGCTTTCAATAATTGGATAACCACAAACATTAAACTATGGATCCCACGGTCAACGTTCTCATGTAATGAGTCTTCTTTCACTAAATAATTCCATAATATTCATTACCTGTGGTTCCAGTTAATCCTTTCGTTGGTTTTGTAGCTCTTCAATTGATATCTTAGTTGGTTCAGTAACATCCAAAAAAAAGGTAGAATTGTTTTTACTGAGATTATCCTCTCCGAAAACACACAAATTACCACACCCAAAATATTCGGCGGGTAAACGTCAATAGCAAAAAAAATTAATTAATAACACAACAGCTGGCGGTTGTTTTGACATCCAATTGACTAAAAGACGTCAATACAATAATCAGAATGTAATAGAATAAGAAGGTGAAAAGGCTACAGTGGCTCATTATATAGCCAAATTTTGTAGTCTCGCAATAACTCGAATACAGTGTTTAGATGAGAGATAATTAATTTACATCAGACTTTCAAATTATTGGGAACTTATTATAGTTCACAAAACCGTTTGCTACTTGATAACATTGTACTAAAATAAGGTTGGGATCCAGAATATCTCCGACACATCCATAACATTTATAATTGAATTCAAAATGAACTAGATGCAGATTCGATCATGGATATGATGTTTGGAAATTTAATAACTACATTCGGCAATATCAATACAGTGAAGATCGGATCAAACACGGAAGGATTGTTGAAAGCAAAACACCCATACAAAGACAAATCAAATGGTCAACAAAGCAAAAATAGCAATTCGTTGTATGTTGACGATTGGAAACAAAATACACGTAGCTGTTGTGAGGTTTTAAGAATTTCGTTGTTTCATTACGGTTTGTGTTTTGAAACAAAAAAAAAGTTCAAACCCAAGTAGTAAGGCGAGAACAATCGAATGGAAGTATAACGGGCGTCAATTTTAGTGCGTTGTAAGATTAAATTCTGATTAATTTGTAGTGATTATACGGATGATGATTAAGGAAAATTATTAATCAATTCAAATTAACCAATATTGTGTTATATTAATGAATAAATAATTCAAGGTAATTAGTGTAATTTTCTTTCTCCCCATACGTTTGTCCGGCTATTGCAGATTTAGTAGATTTTGAGAAATATAAGGAAACTATGGGTTAAGGAAACTACATGAAATATGACTATTGATGACGAAGGGATGAGAATCTATTACAAGTGGGACAGATTAATATAAGGAACAACAACTAAGGAAACTGCGACTGTAATACACTGCGTTCTGACATTATGCCAGACTATCCATTACATAACCGGTTAAAAAATTCAAACAAAAATTGGTTTGTAATTCACAAATAAATTTCTTTAAATAAGTGTTTCTACACTAATCATAACACTTCATTTAAAACATACCAGAACAAATATAAAATAAGGCAATTAAATATCAGTATTTGAATTTGACAGTTAAAATGTTTATCTATTTAAATTTTAATCATAAAATTTATTATAGTTTAATTCGATGAATTTTAGAAATAAAATTCCTTGTTATAGTATTTTGCATTTGAGTTTTTATAATTAATAAACTAACTATTTAGCTATATTTAATTTATATGCTCGATCTGATTTCGATTGTGACTAGGGATTGCAATCCCGAGATCTTAAATCCCTTGTTCCAGACATATTTTTATGATCCCAGAATTCTGAGATTAATGATTAACGAGTTAAAACAACCTCTAAGACCACCCCTAAAGGTGGTGCTGACGGATGAACTTTATTCAGTAAACAGTAGCGCTCTAAATTTTAGTTATGGTATATTCTTGACGATGGAACGCTATTGTTTGCTCGAAGTAATAAGATTTCGTATAATTTTATGTGCGGGTTTTAATTCTTTAGAAAAACCGTACGTCACATGATCAATGAATATGTCACTAGCACTATCCCAGCTAGCACAGATTTCGATTTGTAACATAAATATGTTACAATTCGGATGTAATTCAGTTTTTTAAAACAAATTTAGTCACATATGGGTTATATTACAGTTTTGACTTAGCGATTGGCAACAAATCATTCGGCTCAGTTACAATACTGTTTTAATTTTGTTACAGAAAAATACACTTGTTGTTAAAATGTTCCATGTTGTTAAAAAGTTATGTTTAAGTTAAATTAACGTCAATAAAACATTTCGTTTTGTAGCAAGTCTTAAAAATGTTATTTTATTGTAGTTGCCACAAATCCAGTAACGAGCTAGTAACATTGATGTGACTAACAAATTTTCCTCAAGTTACTGTTACAAAGACGCTGCAGTGAGGTTTTTATTTGGTTGCAATGACAGAAAAAACAAAGATCGAGCATTGTAGTTGAAGAAATTTAGTTAGTTACAAGGACGCTGCAATTAGGTTGTTATACAGTTGCAATGACAGAAGAAGAAAACGGGTCGAGCGCAATAATTTTAGACAACCAATTAGTTACAAGAACGCTGCAATGAGGTTTTTACTCAGTTTCAAAAACTGTGGAAGAAATCTGTCTTGATGTTCTATGTCCGCCATATTTTTCGTTGTTTTATGTATTTCCTACACCATGCGGTTTTATATGGGAAAATTCGAATGTGATTTTCTATAGTATTATTTATTTTCACTAACAATTTATGGTGCAATACGATACTAGGAGCATTGAAAACTGTATTTAGATATATAGATGTGAATTTTATGGTGATAATGAAAATTCGAAAATTTTCTAATTTTCTGCTTTTTTCCAAATTTTCATTTTTTGGGGGGCGCGTTAATTTTCCAGAGGTAAAATACCCACAATCATCGACAAAATGGCATCCGTTATAAAATTTTGATCTAAAAATCATGAAGTTTTTCAATTTCAAAGTACATATTGAGTAGTGTTTGATTTTTAAAACTTATAAATTATTTCAATAAAAATCATGTAAAGAATAAATTATTAAAAACATTTTTAAAACATTATAGTATGCAACTGAAATAAAAAAAAAATTCGTTGTTACATCTTGTTGCGTGCAACTTCAGTTTGTTACATCAACACATTTCAAACATAGCTAAAACCCATTTGTCGCCTTATTGCGACCAAATTTGTTACAAAATATACCGTAAATTCTGCTTTTTCTGTCGCAATAGACCTACAGTTGTGTTACATATCTAATCTTGCGACTATTTTATTTGTTACATTAGCTCTATTGCTACAAATTTGTGCTAGCTGGGATGCTTATTGGCAACTCAATTTTAGTTTTGTTGCTGCATATTTTTTAAAGAATGCTTGCAATTTTTCAGCCGCAGTTATTTGTTATTCTCTGCATTCTATCATGAAATAATGAAATATTAGCATTGAAACCTTTTTTTAATTATTTGTGATTTTCCATACTTATTAAATCCCGTGTTTTAATATTCAAATTGCTCTCATTTCCGGGATTCATAGAAGGCTAGTGGACTGGATTGAAATCCCTAATTCCTACATCATCCTCAGCAGCCTATAAAAATCTTTCTTTGTAAGTTCATGAACTGAGGCTGATGTCACAATCGAAATTGAATCAGGCATAAAAAAACTCAATTGCGAAATACTATAACAAGTGGCGTTTTCGTTAATTCATTCGGAATATTCTGAATGTACTAATTTTGAAAATTTTGACTTTGTTTGATATTAGAACAATCTATTCTATCCATTCTATTCTGAATGAATTAACGAAAAGGCCAAAGAAATCTCATTTACAATTATTTATAATACTTTTTTTCTTTTCTTGTAGGAAATAATATGTTATTTTAAGAAAATCAACCCATTTATTGATTTCGAACTTATTTTAGAATGGCATGAGTCATAATCAGTTTAAGAGAAGAATAAACATACATAGAGTATATGAGTTTAAAAGAATTTAAGCATTAATTCTTTATTATTTGATAAACTTTTTGAAATTGTACGAGTCAGTCACTATCCATGTTACAATCTATGTTACATAAATGGTAATTAGTGAAGAAGTCTTCGAAACACAAAAACTTAATGCTTAAATGCTTTTAAACTCATATACTCTATGTATGTTTATTCATCTCTTAAACTGATTATGACTCATGCCATTCTCGGCGTTGGCAACTAATCTTGGTATTTCTGAAATCAGCACAAAAAACTGAACATTTTGATATGTCGAATGTCCAAATCGGTTTCGGCGAGTTGCCGATGTTTACTTTTTAGTTGCGAAATTAGATATGACTGAGAACACTGGCCTATATTTACTGCTGACGTTGGTCCAATTATCATCAATCTTTGCAATCGTTCTAATTAATTTTCCCTTTTTCTACTTTAATCAAATGATTCAAATTCAAGTTTTGTAGATTACAATTCTATGATCGAGTTGAAACATCTCTAATTGAATTAGTTTTTTATGCAATTCGTAATCTAGGCCATCATGGTGTATGCTGAAATTTATATTTCGACCGACATTGTTGTCCGATTCAGGTGAATTCAAAGATTCTTTGTTTACAGTTTAACTACTGTTAGAAAACATTTGATTAATTAATGCAATTGTTAATGCAATTATTGTGATTTTGTTCTAATATTCGAAATATTGATTTGAGTGTATATTTAGACGTGATTATAGGTTTTCCTACCAAATTAAATTACATAACCTGATCTTACAGAAAAATAATTGCTTTTTTAAATTTTATTATTTATGAAACTATAACATAATTGATTATTCGGGTAAACGAGTTGATTACCCGGTCATTCGAATAGTTACATTTTACCAAAATTACCCGGTAAACCGGTTAACTGAAAACCGGCTTACCATCCCTAAGGCCAAGAGACCTGGTTAAGAACAACTTTGGTGAATGGTTTCTTCTAATCACGACGTTAAAAGAAAATTATTTTGAAAAAATATATTCCAGAATGTTGAAAAAAAAATACTTGAAACCTGTCCAAGGGAATCTCTTATTTATCACAGAACAAAATTAAAACTATGTAAAAAATGCATGACGAAAATAATTAAACAGAACAAAAATAAATTAACAAAAATTATTTTAAGTAAAATACATAAGCATGATGTTGATTCACTTGAAATCCATTAAGATGGTTAGCATCTTCAGTAAACCCACTAAAAGTTCACTTGACGAATCATAAGCAGATGAACGACAGGACGCTGATCTCTTTAAATATATTTCGCATACAACACACACTCAAAACCACCAGTATTTTATTTTCCTTATCTTGATGTGCGATAGCTAATACGAAGGTAATGTGTGCGAAGGTAATACTATGAATAAGCCTACATAGCAAAAACCTCTATGCAGACACAAACAAGTTTTATTAATTAGTGTTGAGTGCAATTAACGAAATGTTAAAATATTATTGATTTATATATATAAATTCTTTTATGTCTGTTTTATTTTAAAAAGGCCGGAATTGAAACAACTGGCAAATTATTAGCGAATTTCTTTATACATGAATATTCTTACTTTTAGAGAAATATTCTAAATAGTCAGTCGTTACAGTATATTAACTCCTAAATATGTAAAAACTAAATGGTTAAAAGATTTTCCCAAACCCTAAACTTTGACTAACTAAAAATAAAAAAAAAATTGTGATAAAAGCATTTTATAATTCAAAATCCACTTCTGCATTTAAGAAACGATTTGAAAAATTATAAAAAAAATTTGTTATCAAATCCGTATCATCACACTAACATCATTTTCATCGTCTTTATTTCAAAGTAGATGATATCAAAAGACAAAAGTTTTCTTATACGCTTGCCTTTATTATGATTTTTTTTCTCGTTCTTAATATTATATTTGGAAAATGTTTTTCACTTTATGATAATGTACATTTTTTTTTGTCAATTTATTTTTTGGAAGGAATAAAAATTACAACAACAACACAATACAATGTGTATGTTTATACGTATGAAAACGATTGAATCTTACCAATCATCTGTTATACTCGAATAAGTAGTAAAAAAGATATCACTGAACATTTCTTGAATCAATTTTTTTTTGAATTACTTTATTCATTTTTATTTTTTCTATGATTGGAAAATAGAAAATTTAATTTTGGGAAATATGAAAAATTTATTTTATTTTTAATAAAAATAAATTGTTATACTTTTGGAAAACCAAAACTTGATTAAAAATTTAAAAAGTCAATGATCTTTTCCAAGATTTGAATAAACTTCGGCCAATTAAAATTTAAATCGCAAAAATAAATGAAACGTTGAACAGTTAACTATAAAATTTGGTTTGAAATTGAAATTATATTTTTTTTTTACTACTTGCATGAGAAATTTCAATTATTTACTCAAAAACCCAAGACAAAAGTTATTTTTCTCAGCTAAGGTTACTAATAATTATTCCCCACACCTAATAATAAGTATTTTAGCACCTTAGTAAATAACGAAAATATAATTTTTGTTCGTTTGTTAACTGAGTTCATCTTTGAATTTTTTTAGTTTCTTCCTAAAATAATAATAATATATTAAAAAATAATAAGCGTTTTGATTTTATTTCAATAATAATAAATAATGATTGCAAAGAAATTTAGAATTTTTTTAGTCTACAACTCACAACTAAATTAAATTTCAACAGAATTCTGTTTAACACGAATTAAAATTTCAAATAAACTCAACTATAATTGCAAAGAAATTTTTGCAAAAATTTCTTTGCAACTATAGTTGAGTTTATTTGAAATTTTAATTCGTGTTAAACAGAATTCTGTTGAAATTTAATTTAGTAGTGAGTTGTAGACTAAAAAAATTCTAAATTTGGCTCAACAATATTGAACAGATTTTCAATTCAATTCAATTCATGTCAAAAATAAATAAAAGCTTTATTTTTTAATGCAAAGCATATGTGATTTTTATATAGTTTTAAGAAAATTCATTGAAAACAAATTTCTAACTAAGCAGTCCTGAATAATAAATATCCAATACGCAATCCAATGATATGATACACAATGTTTCACCAAATCAAAATTTTTATTTATTCACCATTTGTTTATTAATTGACATTTTATTTTGTGAATAATTAAGAGTTTTAGTGCATTTTTTATATCAAGTAGTAAAAAAAATAGTATATAAACCTCGGTGAAGAAAATTTTCTCCATTTCGGTGCTTAATTAATTAATTAATATCCACCTCAATGTAGAAAATTTAATTTATCACCTCGGTATATAATGTACTATTTTTCACATACAAAACAAAAAAATATGTACTTCAAACATTTCAAGGAGAAGAAAGGGCAAAAGGCTTTCAATTGTATCTTTATGTTGTTTCTCTTTTTGCATGTTCTATAAAACATTGTAAAAGGCAAAACCATAAAACTTTGTGTCTGGATTAAATAATCCTTTAAATAATCACATTATCCAATTGATAATAAGTATACAATACAATAGATACATTTTCTTTAAATCCATCTAAGTTTTTATTCTTTTGGTCTGCTACATTGTTAAGAAATTGTATTTTTTAATACATTTTAACTCATGCAAAAGAAATTTATTGTTAAATAGTTTAATATTATTTGTAATTAGATGAATTTACCAGACAAGAATTATCAATTTTAGAATTATCGGTTGTAATACCACGAGTCATTGAAATTTTTTCGAAAATATTTTGATTTTACGAATTAAATTATTTAGCAACATTGCGAATCAAAGCGCACAATAAACCACGAGTCCGAAGGACGAGTGGTTTAAGTAGTGGTTTGATTGAGTAGTGTTGCTTAAAAATAATTTAATGAGTAAAATTAAAAAATTTTAGACAAAAATTTCAATGAAGAGTGGTATTTAATGAGATAATTTTTTTTTAATTATAATTTTGCTTAAAAGATAATTATTAGTTTCTAAATGAAATTTTTTTTACAAATTATTCAATAATACAAAATTATGTAAAAATGCAATTTGCAAATAACAAAAATGTCCGTTTTCATTCATAAATGTTTGTTTATTTGTCAAAAATAAATTACAAATTTATAGCATTTATGCGCCTACTAAGATGAAATTATCTCTCATTTTGTTAGAAGAAAAAATGACAACAAAGAATTTTCATAACGACAAAGCAAAATTATCGACGACAAGAAGAATTGCCGACAGTTAATACAAAGCCTACTGTTTAAATATCATAGTTTGTATGAATGGAAAATAAAATTACTGACAGCAAAAAAAAATTATCTCTTTAAGTTTAAAGGATTATTTAAAAAGGACCAAACTGTACGTTTAAAATATGTTAGTGTAGGTTTGGTTCCAATCATTGTCATAATGCTAAACTTAGGTAATTTAGTGCTGTGATACCTTAATTTTTCATTTGATTTAGAAAGTTTCGAATTTGTCTGATTTATATATTTTTCTCGTCAACAGTTGTTTTTAGACATTGAGACAAGAATATGTATTAGGTGTTTGGAACAATTGACACATACAAAGCAGGCAGATCGTAGCCTTCTTTTTCTTATGCAACTTCAAAAAATACCATTAGAAAGTAAATTGTCACCGTTCTAACTAGATGCTAAAAACAATAACTCATTAGGACACATGTTAGGGCTGCCACGTGTCCTACTTTCGGTAGAGCAGTCCTCCTTTGGAGCAAGAATATCCTACGTCCTACTTTACTATAAAAATGTCCTACTTTAAGCAAATTGTAAAACTATATCTTACACTGAAAAAAATAGATTTTTTTTCCAACCTATTTCTCTCAAAAAACGCGTTAGCAAAATAGGTAATCGTGATTGCACCTTTACTTATATTAAATTTGTAACCGATTATTTTACTTTATGTCGAAAGGTTAGTAACAATTAATCAAACAATTTACATCGCTGTGACATATGTGAATATCTACGCTTTATTGCACGATTTATTCAGGTGGTAAACCACCATTGAATTGTTTAAATAATTTTGAATTAAATCCACCGTTAAACCTCTGTTTTTTTAAAATAACTTCTGTAACAAATTAGCTGTTCTTAGTATTATTAATAAAATAAAATGACTGAACTGAATTTTGTTATAAAGTAAAACATTTGGCTACAGAAAGCTAATGATTTTGAAGGAAAATGTAAATATACAAAACAGAACTATTCATGAGTAACTGCCTTACAACGTAAGTTTATTGATTTTAATGAAAGTGCCAATAAATCAGCAGACGGTATGTTTAGCTGTATTTCTGAGTCCTTCAAAAAACTTTAAATTTAAGTTTTTCGAGTTCGCATTGGAGGCTGATAACATAAATGCGAATTTGTATGCCATTATTCATTATAAATAAATCAATTAGCATTACAGAAATAACGCCCATACATTCATACTTACACCAAACCGAAACCTAATTTAAAAAAAATTTATTTTATAACTGAAAAATGAAGTGGCACAAATTCAACGAGTTTTTTAGTTTTAAGACCGTAGGGGTAGTGTGTCCTACTTTGAAACTTTTAAAACGTGGCAACCATGCATGTTGTCGAACTCGTTTGCCGAGGTAGACTAAATTTCTTGTACATTTTTCAGAATGTGTTATTAATCAATTATTTATTTTGATTGTTTGTAAAAGAAAAATGGCGTTCAATAGGCGAAGCATAAACTTGGTTCTGCTGTATCTAAATTCTAATCCATATTCTATAACATGTAACATTTTACAATCTGTCTGAATGACCAGAGGGTAATAGATTGCGTGAACTATGAATCAGTTGATATCTCAGTGATTTTGGCCGATACAGTTTACATTTTGCTAAAGCGCGTTTCAGACACAATGACAGAAACATGTGCGTTTTTGTACCAACCTGTTAAAACAAGAAAATCGAAGAATTTAATTGTGTTAGGAACAAAGGAAATCAGCCACTTCAAATCCACATTCATTTTCAAAAGCTCGACTTTTAGATTACTATTTCATACTGTATAACCCATATGGGTGAGTGATTGACAAAAACGAATGGGATCTTGATGAAACTTTAGGTTCAATTGAAAGATCGGGATTTGGTTCCAAATGGTGGAAGATCTCCCGAACATCTAATTCACATTCAATCATGTTGAAAGCTTGTATACAAGGCTTCAGTACTGTTTCCAATATTTCTGCGTACCAACTGCCGGTTTGTCACTTTCGGTTCCCTGATAATCGGTAGATTATAATCGAATTGGACTGAACTTGGGATATAAGGATTAAGTATGGCTTATAACAATTCCGCATCCCAACTTTTCATTTTTAACTTGCGGTAAAAAATTCTTTTTTTAATGTCTTTATCCACACTACAGTCTATAATATTGAAGTGATTATAATGAAACTTATGAACATGTGTGAGAAGATAAGCATCAGATTTTGAGGTCAATCGACCAAAATGGCGGGAATCCACCCCACAACTGCTGACTTTTCGCACTTTGTTTTTAAAGTTTGTTGTGTGCAAACAGGCTTCGATCATTAATCACTTTTGATGACACTTTAACAAAAAATGGAGATTTAAATGACAAAGAACTTATTAACTTTTGGATGATATAGGGATAAGACGCCCACGCACCTGTTTATTTGAAACTTCAATAACATTAGCTTCTGATAATTGATTTTTGTGGTTAATATGCTTAAAGTTTGATTTAATTATGATAGTTCTGCATTCCAGCTTCCGGTTTGTTACTTCCTTTTCTTTTTTCAAAATCTTTTTTACTTTTGCTATTCGTACAACAAATTACAAAATGTATGTTTGTTAGGATACTGCAACTTGCTTTAATGAACTAATTTTGATGAAACTTTAGCAAAGGATGGAGATTTATAAGAGAAGGAACTTTTAGCTTTTGAGCGAAAATTATGCTCTAATTATGCTACGGCAGAGCCCACCACTCTGCCAGTGGTGAGCGCTGCCGTAGCACAATTAGAACTCCATAAAATCTATACCAAGAGATCGAGATAATACTCGCTGACTACCATTGCTTAACAACAATGATACAGCATCAAACTAGAATATCAGATAATACTGACAACAAGAGTTTGTTGGACTATTTGGCTGATCTGATCACTTAATAATATCAGTGATTGTTACAAAGCTGTTTATCCCGTAAATTAATTTGTCCAAACAACTTTCTTATACGTGAATCAACGCGTTAAATACAACTTACCGTTTTTTTATTCATATCTTTCTCTCCCTGTTTGCAATAATATTTTTCTTTTCGATTGCTGCCTCATTTTGATATGTTGTTGATTCATGATTTTTTTTTATATTTGTGCTTGTTATTTTTGGGCAGTTCCGTGAATATTCTCAAACGAAAAAGATTAAAAAAAAATATTTTGAATATTTTATTTTCTCACACTTTTAGTAAGATTAAATCATTAAATTATATCACAGTTAAATGGGAGAAAGAAAAGAATTATATTTGTTTGTATCGTTATTATCAAACTTATTGTGATAACGAATCAAATATTTAGTACCATTTTTTTTGTTCAAATTGATTTGAACTGATAATAAATTATTGGCGTCGTTCAGTTAGCTGTTTTGTGAATTTTATAATGTTTGGTGTTCTAATTAGAAAAAAAATTAGTTTAATTTTGTGAGAAAGATTTATAGAGTCAATTACATAATGCATTTTTGCTTTTATTTAACAAAGACCACCATTTTTAGTAAAAATGGTTTACGGTTTAAACGGTTGGTAATTTGATAGTGCCGCCATCTTTATCATAATTAATTTGTTGTTTAAAATTGGTCTAATTTAAAAGTGAAAATTTTGAATTAAACTATGTTCGTAAAATTTATTTTAATCTGTTAGTATAACTAAATAATTCAGGGTGTTACTTGAAACTGTAATTGATTATACTTAAAGTGACTTGAAGTTTAATATTTTTTTAAATTGTATTAATCTGAAATATCTGCATCATTTTAATATCTGTTGATTTGTAAATGTTTTGTTAATTTTCGAGTGTTAAGTGCTCTAAAGAGGATAAATCTGAACCACGAGGTCAACATCGTCAACAATTTATTGGTCAACCTTGTCAACAATTTATTATAACAATTTATTGGTCAAAATTGTCAACAATTTATTGGAAAACTTTTTGGTCAACATTTTTAACCATTTATTATAACAATTTATTGGTCATCTTCGGCAACAATTTATCATAACAATTTATTGTTCAACATCGTCAACAATTTATTCGAATAATTAATTGAGCAACCTTGTCCACAATTTATTATAACAATTTATTGGTTAACATCTTCAACAATTTAGTAGAACAATTTATTGGTCAACATTGTCAGCAATTTATTGGAAAACTTATTGGTCAACATTGTCAACCATTTATTATAACAATTTATTGGTCAGCACCGCCAACAATTTATTAGAACAATTTATTTTTCAACATTGTCAACAATTTATTGGAAAATTGATTGGTCAATGATATATTTAGACAGGATGATTTAATAGATTAAATCACGTAGGCATGAAGAGTTTTGGAACAAATAATGGGGTGAGTGAAACTTTTATCTAATGTTTTTGAAATGTATTAATTTTAGTTATAGTGTTGTGTGTGTGATGATCTTGGTTTTTCTTTGGCCTTTGGGGTCGTCAGAGTCCCTGTTCTTTGTTCATTCCGTTTACACAGTCTTGCATGCGAATCTGATTATTTGTATTAAACTGAGGGAAATCTTCTCGGACACATATGGCTGAAGCTCGCTGGAACAAAAACCTCGTTATTCACGCGTCCTTGTGTTCATTACACGATAACAAATGTCCCCTACCACAATCAAAGGCCCAACCCATCATGACTAAGAGTTTCTGATGTAATTAAAAACGGAATGCACATATTTTTTACAAACTAATTCATCACTCATAAAACTGAATCTTGGCTCACGAATAAAAGAAACAGGTGCGCCGAACACCCAACTGGTTCTTGAAAAGCACCCTTTCAGGTGGATATGTAAATCCAAAACAATTTAACTCGTTCTTCTATTCCACCACTATTTCTGTCGGTTTCAAAGAAAAAACAGATCGTTTTGGTCAAATTCTATCAGAAAACAGAAAAATTCTATAAATTATTTAACCCCTCCATTGGCCTGCACTCATGCCTCCAGTCAAAACGAGAATGCAACCAATTATTTTTTAGAGTATTATTTTTTTTTTTTTTTTTTAATAAAATGTGTTGTGTAATAGGGTTTAGAATATGTGTCACAACAACACATAAATACCTTTTAAGACCTAGGTCTAGACCTGGGTCCCACAACAACTGGCGTTCTGAGGTGTAGATTAACGCTTTTTTTAAACATCTGTGGGTTGAAGCCACCTGAGACTAAGTGTTCCGGCAAACTATTCCATTTGTACGCAGTTCGGACAAAGAAGTCTCTCTGCGATCTGCCAGTATGACAGCGCGGGATCTTTACCGTTTCACTGGTTGCGGCAGCCGATTGCCGAGTGGAACGGGGGTAAGAATAAGTTTGAGGCATGATGCCGCTGATTTCATCTGAGCACTGCTGATGACGATATTTGTAAAAAACAACGAGGTCAGCAACAGTGCGACGATGTTGTAGGGAATCAAGTTTTGATGTCAAAGTTCGATCACCTACAATTCGTATAGCTCGCTTTTGAACAGAGTCCAAGAGGGCCAAGATGGAAACAGAGGCAGCACCCCAAACTTGACAGCAGTACTCCATACAGGGACGAATATAGGACTTATAAACATGGAGCAATTGGTATGGAGTGAAAAATTTTTTGCATCTATTTAGGAGGCCGAGTTTTTTAGACGCGCTTTTTGCCATCGCCATTACATGATCGTTCCAGAGTAGGTCATTTGAAACTGTGACACCCAATAAACGAATGTTTTTACATTCACCTATTGGTTCATCACACATACTAAATAAAATATCTTTGGGGAACTCGGTCTTTAATCTGGAAACAATCAACAGCTGTGTTTTGGTGGAGTTGAAATTGACAAGGTTTTGGTCACCCCAGTCGGCGACTTTATTCAGGTCTTTGTTCACGTTTATGGCAGCGTCTCTCCGGGCAGGATTAATTCGTTCGTGCATTTTACCTTTTGAAGGAAGGGGCTCGAACGACTTGTGCAGAGTACTATCATCTGCAAAACTATTTATTGGGTTGCTGGTGATTTTCAACAATTCGTTGATATAAATCAAAAATAGGGTTGGAGACAATACTGAGCCTTGGGGTACACCAGCGTTAATTAGTTTAGACTCAGAAGAATATCCGTCTAAGGTTACCGAAATGTATCGGTCGGATAGAAAATTTTGAATCAGCTTCACAACATTGGGATGAAAACCGTACGCAACGAGCTTGTTGATTAAGTTGGCATGCCAGACTCGATCGAATGCCTTGGAGATGTCTAAAGCGATAACGTATGTTTCACCACCTTTATCAAGTATGCTGTTCCAACAATGCGCTACATAGTTTAATAGATCGGTAGTTGATCTTTTGTTTCGAAAACCGTATTGGCTGTCGGATATTAAATGATTTTCTTCCAGAAATTTTGAAATATGTGTATTAATATAATGCTCATAGACTTTGGATAGGACCGATAGTAAAGCTATCGGCCTATAATTTGAGATATCGGATTTTGGTCCCTTTTTGGGGACGGGCTGGACATTTGCCAACTTCCAGCACGAGGGAAATATACCAGATTTGTAGGATTGGTAGAATATTTTAGTTAAAGTTGGTGCAAGTTCTTTGGAAAAGGTTTTTAAAATAATGGGTGGAATATTGTCCATTCCTGATGCTTTGTTGATGTTTAACCCCTTTAAAAGTTTAGCGACTATTTTGGGTTTGAAGTGAAGTTCATTCATATTAACTCCTGAAGACTGGATTTGGGGTATTTCTTTAGGAGTTTCCAAAACAGTGGAGTTCAGAGCAAAGCGTTCAGCGAACAAGTTAGCTTTTCTTGCGGGATCATTGACGATTAAATCACCATCAATAATAGGGGGAATAGAAAATTTTGTACCAGAATTTAAAGAATTAATGGCACTGTAGAAACTCTTGTCAGAAACAGACATAGCCGTAAGTTTTGAGGCTTTCGCTCTGTCAATTTCGGACTTTTCGTTTGAGATAATCTGATTAGATATTTTGTTGGCCTTTAGATATTGGGATCGATTAGTGGGAGTTTTGTTATGAATCCAAATATTAAATGATCTACGTTTGTTTCTAAGTGCCGTTTTGGCAGCTTTCGAATACAAGTATTTTTGTTTGGGTTTTACTATGGAGAAAGGGACAAATTTATTGATAGCAAATTGGATGGTTTCTGTAAAGTTTTGAGCAGAAACATTTACATTGTCAGTGTAAAAACAATGACGGTCGAAAGGGAAACCATGGAAAAAATTTTGAAGACCACTCTTATCCATTTTTGAGTAGTGAAATATTTTACGGGGTTTGGGAGCTGCAGTTTTAAGTAAATCAGTTTTGATAACTGATGAGACTAAATAATGATCAGAATTTCCAATACTACCTTTCGCGACATCGACACTCGTAATATCTGGCATTGTGGTAAGATAGAGATCTAGTAGAAAACTATTATCACCGCCATTACGGGGAGTGAAAGTCGGGCTTTTGACAATTTGGAATAGGCCCTGAGACGCGGCAAAAATTTCTGCCAGTTTTCCACTATTGTCAACATCGTCGGTCGATTTGGAGAATTCCAACCATGATTTGTTGTGGACGTTGAAGTCACCGGTAACGATAACTTCACAATTAGGGGACTTTGCTCTAATCTCGTCCATAATTTTTGTCAGTATATTAAAAAGTTTGGGTTACGTTTGTTGGGGGACCGGTATAAAGCTATTGTAAAAAAAGTCATTTCTGGAAGACAAATCTTTAAAACCATTGTATTGAAGCCGTCACCGTGTAGTTCAAAATTTGGAAAGCGCGTGTACGCAACACTCTCATGAATGAATGCGCATACGCCCTGATGGAGTTTATGGTTCTGTTCTTTTCTATTAGTATACTAACAAATTCATTGGATCCGATTTTATTCCACTCATTAAACTCAAAAAGCTAGACAGTGACTTTTATCACCAGTTGCTATTAATTCTATAAAACAGAAACGATTCCCATTCAAACATATATTCAAACTGGCTAAATCTGCAGTGCCAAAATAGGATGCTTGACCTGATCTAATAAGATTTTTACTCCCGATCAAATTTCACTGATCTATTGATCTACTATCACTGACAACAATAAATTGCTTGAACTCTGTATAGAGGAAACAGGAAACTTTTTGCTTACACTGTTAAAAAAATTATTAAATACAATTTAAAAAAACAGCGCTGATGCCGATCAAGCGTTTTTTGTGTTTTTGTTTTACACTATGA